>WSYQ01000276.1:0-41284 GCA_011426435.1 Lysiphlebus fabarum | reverse complement strand
AAATACTAGGCGAACATGGCTTGAAAAGAGGTATTCGATGCCATTCCCCGTTTTTACCTACCATCGATATTTTTCGATTTATCAACATCAACTTATTTTAAAATTTGTTGAAAAAAATGGCCAAAATACTAGGCGAACATGGCTTGAAAAGAGGTATTAGATGCCGTTCCCCGTTTTTCTGTATTATCGATATTTTTCGATTTATCAACATTAACTTATTTTAAAATTTGTTGAAAAAAATGACCAAAATACTAGGCGAACATGGCTTGAAAAGAGGTATTCGATGCCGTTCCCCGTTTTTCTGTATTATCGATATTTTTCGATTTATCAACATTAACTTATTTTAAAATTTGTTGAAAAAAATGACCAAAATACTAGGCGAACATGGCTTGAAAAGAGGTATTCAATGCCGTTCCCCGTTTTTACCTACCATCGATATTTTTCGATTTATCAACATTAACTTATTTTAAAATTTGTTGAAAAAAATGGCCAAAATACTAGGCGAACATGGCTTGAAAAGAGGTATTCGATGCCGTTCCCGTTTTTCTGTATTATCGATATTTTTCGATTTATCAACATTAACTTATTTTAAAATTTGTTGAAAAAAATGCCAAAATACTAGGCGAACATGGCTTGAAAAGAGGTATTCAATGCCGTTCCCCGTTTTTACCTACCATCGATATTTTTCGATTTATCAACATTAACTTATTTTAAAATTTGTTGAAAAAAATGGCCAAAATACTAGGCGAACATGGCTTGAAAAGAGGTATTCAATGCCGTTCCCCGTTTTTACCTACCATCGATATTTTTCGATTTATCAACATTAACTTATTTTAAAATTTGTTGAAAAAAATGGCCAAAATACTAGGCGAACATGGCTTGAAAAGAGGTATTCGATGCCGTTCCCCGTTTTTCTGTATTATCGATATTTTTCGATTTATCAACATTAACTTATTTTAAAATTTGTTGAAAAAAATGACCAAAATACTAGGCGAACATGGCTTGAAAAGAGGTATTCAATGCCGTTCCCCGTTTTTACCTACCATCGATATTTTTCGATTTATCAACATCAACTTATTTTAAAATTTATTGAAAAAAATGGGAAAAATACTAGGCGAACATGGCTTGAAAAGAGGTATTCGATGCCGTTCCCCGTTTTTACCTACCATCGATATTTTTCGATTTATCAACATCAACTTATTTTAAAATTTGTTGAAAAAAATGACCAAAATACTAGGCGAACATGGCTTGAAAAGAGGTATTCGATGCCGTTCCCCGTTTTTCTGTATTATCGATATTTTTCGATTTATCAACATTAACTTATTTTAAAATTTGTTGAAAAAAATGACCAAAATACTAGGCGAACATGGCTTGAAAAGAGGTATTCAATGCCGTTCCCCGTTTTTACCTACCATCGATATTTTTCGATTTATCAACATTAACTTATTTTAAAATTTGTTGAAAAAAATGGCCAAAATACTAGGCGAACATGGCTTGAAAAGAGGTATTCGATGCCGTTCCCCGTTTTTCTGTATTATCGATATTTTTCGATTTATCAACATTAACTTATTTTAAAATTTGTTGAAAAAAATGACCAAAATACTAGGCGAACATGGCTTGAAAAGAGGTATTCAATGCCGTTCCCCGTTTTTACCTACCATCGATATTTTTCGATTTATCAACATTAACTTATTTTAAAATTTGTTGAAAAAAATGGCCAAAATACTAGGCGAACATGGCTTGAAAAGAGGTATTCAATGCCGTTCCCCGTTTTTACCTACCATCGATATTTTTCGATTTATCAACATTAACTTATTTTAAAATTTGTTGAAAAAAATGGCCAAAATACTAGGCGAACATGGCTTGAAAAGAGGTATTCGATGCCGTGCCCTGTTTTTCTGTATTATCGATATTTCTCGATTTATCAACATTAACTTATTTTAAAATTTGTTGAAAAAAATGGCCAAAATACTAGGCGAACATGGCTTGAAAAGAGGTATTCGATGCCGTTCCCCGTTTTTACCTACCATCGATATTTTTCGATTTATCAACATCAACTTATTTTAAAATTTATTGAAAAAAATGGGAAAAATACTAGGCGAACATGGCTTGAAAAGAGGTATTCGATGCCGTTCCCCGTTTTTACCTACCATCGATATTTTTCGATTTATCAACATCAACTTATTTCAAAATTTGTTGAAAAAAATGACCAAAATACTAGGCGAACATGGCTTGAAAAGAGGTATTCGATGCCGTTCCCCGTTTTTCTGTATTATCGATATTTTTCGATTTATCAACATTAACTTATTTTAAAATTTGTTGAAAAAAATGGACCAAAATACTAGGCGAACATGGCTTGAAAAGAGGTATTCAATGCCGTTCCCCGTTTTTACCTACCATCGATATTTTTCGATTTATCAACATTAACTTATTTTAAAATTTGTTGAAAAAAATGGCAAAATACTAGGCGAACATGGCTTGAAAAGAGGTATTCGATGCCGTTCCCCGTTTTTACCTACCATCGATATTTTTCGATTTATCAACATCAACTTATTTTAAAATTTGTTGAAAAAAATGACCAAAATACTAGGCGAACATGGCTTGAAAAGAGGTATTCGATGCCGTTCCCCGTTTTTCTGTATTATCGATATTTTTCGATTTATCAACATTAACTTATTTTAAAATTTGTTGAAAAAAATGGCCAAAATACTAGGCGAACATGGCTTGAAAAGAGGTATTCAATGCCGTTCCCCGTTTTTACCTACCATCGATATTTTTCGATTTATCAACATTAACTTAGTTTAAAATTTGTTGAAAAAAATGACCAAAATACTAGGCGAACATGGCTTGAAAAGAGGTATTCAATGCCGTTCCCCGTTTTTACCTACCATCGATATTTTTCGATTTATCAACATTAACTTATTTTAAAATTTGTTGAAAAAAATGGCCAAAATACTAGGCGAACATGGCTTGAAAAGAGGTATTCGATGCCGTTCCCCGTTTTTCTGTATTATCGATATTTTTCGATTTATCAACATTAACTTATTTTAAAATTTGTTGAAAAAAATGGCCAAAATACTAGGCGAACATGGCTTGAAAAGAGGTATTCGATGCCGTTCCCCGTTTTTCTGTATTATCGATATTTTTCGATTTATCAACATTAACTTATTTTAAAATTTGTTGAAAAAAATGACCAAAATACTAGGCAAACATGGCTTGAAAAGAGGTATTCGATGCCGTTCCCCGTTTTTACCTACCATCGATATTTTTCGATTTATCAACATTAACTTATTTTAAAATTTGTTGAAAAAAATGGCCAAAATACTAGGCGAACATGACTTGAAAAGAGGCATTCAGACTCGTCTTTACTTTTTTTTAGAGAAAAAATAGTATCTAAAAGTTTTCGAAAAAATTTTAAATTGGTATCAGGCGAATATACCAATTGAAGAGGTGTTTGAATTTTTTTTTTTTTTTTTCTTTAAATTGTTGAATTTGTATCAGAAGAATATAATGATTGTAGAGGTATTCAATTTCCTTTTGAAACGAAAACTTTTATGAAAATCTTTTTCGAAAAAATATCGAGTTATACCAGGGTTATAGGACTCGAAAAGAGGTATCTATTGCATATTATACTTTTTCTATTAATTAAACAAAAAAAAAATACTAAAATTAAATACATCTGATTAATTTGCTAACAATTTTATGTTGTTCTACTTGTTTTTTTTTTTTTTTCTCTTTTGTCAACTTAAAATACATGATTATTGTTTTTTTCAAATAGGCTTCATTTCGTTTTTGAGCTTTTATTTATCTATTTCATTTTCCCTTTAACAAGAGTCTAATATTACAGATAACTAGATGTACAGGGGTGAGTTAATTAAATATAATTGATTATTTTTAAAATAATTTAAAAATTAAAAAATTACATTTAACTATAATTGAATAAAATTATATTGTTCTAATTTATAAATAAATAATTTTTCAGTGAGTTCAATATATAAATTTGAATTTTTAACAGTTGAAATTTAAAACAAGATTCAAAAAAAAGAAAAAACAAATCGTCTAGATGTAAGTATTTGTATTTGTGTGATTCATCCACTTAGTATATACTTGATCAGTTTTAAATCTAATTTATAATTTAAATTTTTATACTATTATTTTAATAATAATCCCTATAACAGGCAAAATTTTATCCTAAACATTTATATATACATAATTATTATATTTTTTAAGTTAATAAATTAAACAGTTTTTAAAAACTTAATTTAAATAAAGCTAGATTATTCAATCTAAATGATATGAGCTAACAAAATTTTTATCAAAGTATCAATTTAAGGAATTATAAATTTACGTCTTTTTTTTTGTTTATTTTATATTCTTTGATGATAATTTTAATGTGTTTATTAAAAAATAATAAAGAGAACAACTTTGGTGGCTTACTTACCTATACACTCTTGTAATTTTAAATACTGTTAAAGACTTTGATATTTATGAATGTATTAGCTATACACTGATACACAACACGTCCTCATTTTATGATACGATCGAAACAAACTAACTTACAATTTCTCAGTCATCTCTTGTAACTCGTAACGAAACAATCTCACATACTACTTACTTTTTTATTTTTTAATTTTTTTTTTTTTTTATTTATTTACTTTTTTTTCAGGATGCAAATTGTATTTAAAAAAAAAATTAAAGACCATGTGTTTTATAATTAACACATGTTATACATAACAATTTAAAATTTTCTAAACCAGTTATAATTATGGTTTGGATTATTTTATTCAATTATAATTTAAACTGTTTTTTAAATTAAATTATCATCATTTTTTTTATGGTGAGTATTATTTTTTTTTTATAATTTTATTTACAATTATTTAATTTGTTAAACAACTTTACATTTCTTTTTTATTGTATTTTAAAATGATATTACTAATTTATTGAGGAATTTTTTTTTTTTTTTTTCTAGTCAAGTGAAGATGATTTTTGACTATTAGAAATTTATAAAATAGATAGTTTAGAATATTTTATGTTACGAAAAGTAAAAGCTAAATTTTTAAGAAAAAAATATTTAGAATAACCTTGGAATTAATTCTACAAAAAAATAAATCGAAAAATAATTTTAAAATAAAATATATTAAAATTGACAGATCAAATCCTGAGTTAAAATAAATATTTTTACCAACAAATTTTATTGCAAAAAAAATTTATAAAAATTTAATATTATCAATGATCAAACATTTTCTTTTGATAAAATTTAAATGCAAAAATAAAATGTCAATATTTATGTTTGAATAATAATTGAGATAAATTTTTGTTAAAAATATTTTCTGAGGTTTAATACTAAATGACAAATTTTTTATCCATAAATATATTGAACTAAAATAAATTTGTAATTAAAAATCATCAAGATAATTACTATACTCATATTATTTTATTCTTATCAACAAAAATGATGATGAATTTATTATGATAATAATAATAAAATTTCCACAATTTATTATATATATTTATAAAAATAAAATATATATATGGGTACTTGTTATCATTGTTTGGTGTTAAAAAATATAAAGGTCAAATAAATACATGCACAATAATATACCAATTTACATTTCATATAATTTTTATACAATTTAGAGTCAATCATTTACCAACAGTTGTAGCAATAATCATGATAATTGATAAAATGCAGTTAAATGTGGTTAACCGAGAAATATAATAAATATATATAACAAAAATAAAAAAAATTATTTAAAAAAATACAAGACAGTACATTACATGGACCTTGTCATAAATAGAATAATAGTGCAAATTTTATTTTAACATTGTCATCACTTGTTGACCATAAATGTTTTTTAAAAAACTGTAAATAAATAATAAATTAACAAAAAAAAAAAATAAATAATTAATCAGTTGTATGATTTATAATGTTAAAAAAATATTTTAATTAAAAAATAATTTCAAAGGGTGAATAATAAATTTAATTTAAGAATATTTACAATAAAAAATTCGTATAAATATTTATCTTTATTTTATTAATGAAATAAATAAATGAATAATCAAAACAACGTGGTTTATTTTTATATGCATTAAATGAGTCAACATTATCAACATTGTAAATTTTATCTGATAAAAAATAATGTAAAAAAATAGATGCTTTTTTTTTTTTGGAGTGTATATAAAGCTGTAGTCAATGATATTATTTCAATGTAATGTAATATTTATCAACTATATAACTATATATGTTGCAGAAAATTAATGCAAAGAGAAAAGAAACAATTTTACAATATAGTGGGATTGAGAAGACAAGTCAGAGAGTAACTCTTTTATAAACTCATTGAGACATTAGTTATAATAACTTACTTGAACACAAGACTAACAAATTCAAGTGTTAAAATATATATTTATTGCAAATAATATAATCATGAGACACTGTGGAAATAATTTATTTTATTTAACAATTATTGGTTTATTAGCATTATTTATTGGTTCAACAATACATATTTTTTGGAATGAAATATTTCAAAAAATTTTAAGTACGGTAAGATTAATTATTATTATTAAAATAATATTTATATATTATTTAGTTTTAATTAAACTAATTACATAATTAGTATTAGTTTGTAAATTGATTGTTCTTATTTTAAATGTAAATTAATAAAATTAATATTTTTTAATTTAGGAATTGACGTTAAAAAATAATTCACGTGTATTTAATATCTGGAAGGGTAACAATGAAATATCAATGAATATGGATTTTTATTTTTTCAATTGGACAAATCCTGAAGAATTAAAATTACCTGGAAAAAAACCAAATTTAATACAAGTTGGACCATACAGTTTTATGTAAGTTATTTATTAAAAAAAATTTTTTAATATAAATTTATTATTTATTTATTTATTTAAATTTATTTGGTAAAATGATAAATTTTTAATTGACAGACTAAATAAATAAATAAATAAAAATTTGCAAGACAATATATAATTTTAATAATAAAAAAAAATGACCTCGATAATAAAAGCAATGATTAAAAATTAACCTTTTGATATTAGCATTTTAATAAGATATTGTAGGGTGTTATCAAAAAATATTAAACAGACTTGTAGGCGGATAAATTACTTTCATCCTATATATAAATTAAAAATCACTTTATAAATTATATATTATTTATTGGTAAATATATTATCTGTATATTATATTATTTTTTTTACATTATAAATAGGACACAAGTCTGATGCACAATGTGCCAATAATATTCTTATCATTTTTATGCCGACGAAAAGTATTTTTTTATATTTTTTTTTTCCATCTAAATGACAGTTGAAGGAAAAATTTTATCGTTAAACAAATGTTTAAATAAAATAAAAATAAATGACATGATATAAAATAATTTAAAATAAAAAAAATACAAATGAAAAATAATTAAAAATAATTATTATTGATTTTTAATTGATTGATTTATTAAAATAATTATTTATATTTTTAATTATTGCAATGACAATAATTTATCATGGCAATTAATATATTAAGGGTCATTTTGAGTCATATATACATTTTTAGATTAACTACTCATGGGTTTCAATGAAGCACATGCAATTTAAAGATCAAGTGCAATAAGTCAATGAAATTTAACTAATTAAATAAATTTTAAAAAAATTAATAATATCTAAAATTAAATTGAGTAAATAATAAAATTAATAAAATTAATTTAAAATCAAATTTTTTTTTTTTCAAATTTAATTATATATAAAATAAATTGTAATAGTTATTGACACGTGTATTATCATTTCTATTTTTTTTCTTTTTTTTATAAAAAACAACATTTGCATTACGCAGTTTAATATTTAAAAAAAAACAAATACAAATTATGATATTTTTATGACATTTAACCTTTATAAGTTCAATAATTATCAGAAAAATATCATGTGATTATTTAATCTATGATTTGATAATGATTAACGTATATTGTAAATTATTTTTTATAAATTTATAATTATATTTTTTGTTTACAGTCATAAAACTGAAAAAGTCAATATTATTTTTCATCCAGAAAATAACACAGTCAGTTATGATACACGAAAATTTTGGTATTTTAATCCCAGCAAAAGTAATGGATCATTAGATGATAAAATAAATCATTTAAATGTCGTTGCTGTGGTAGGTTAATATATAATTAGTAATACAATTTTATAAAATTTGTTTAAATATATTTTATTTTAATAGACAGCTGTTAATAAAGTACGATATTGGTCACCATTTATTCAAAGTTCATTGTCTTATATACTAAATAATAAATTACATGTTGTTAAAACAGTTGATGAATTACTTTTCAAAGGTTATGAAGATTCATTAATAAGTATGGGAAAAATGGCTATGGGAAATACTGATAATATGCCACCATATGATAAATTTGGTTGGTTTTATTTGGCAAGTATATTAATTAAATTAAATAAAATAACAAAATTTTAATTATAAAAAAAAAAATAATAAAATTGTCTTTATTAATAAATTAATTACAGAGAAATGGTTCAACTCAATTTGAGGGTAATTTTAATATGGCAACTGGTAATGATGATATTAAAAAAATTGGTAAAGCTCAATATTGGAATTATAAAAATAAAACATCATATTTTAAATCACCTTGTAATGCAGTTGAAGGTAGTACTGGTGAATTTTGGCCACCTGGAAGAGACAATAATGATATTAATATATTTAGTGCTGATTTATGTAGAACAGTAACATATGAATATACTGGTAAAACAATACATCATGGTATTGAAGGTAATAAATATGAAATGGGTAATAAAACATTATCTAATCATACAATACGACATTATACAAATGAAAAAATTAAATATTATGATGATAAAATAACAACAACTGAAGATTTTTTTAATGCTGAACATTCAACAATATATAATAAAAATAATAATAATAATATAAATAATAATAATAATATAAATAATAATTATACAAATTATGATAAAATTAATATGGGTAAATGTTTTTGTAATGGTGAATGTAGTCCATTGGGACTTATTAATGTTACATCTTGTCGTTATGGTGCACCTGGTTTTATAAGTTTACCACATTTTTACAAAGGTGATCCTGTATTACGTCAACAAGTTCATGGATTAAATCCAAATGATAAAAAACACAGTTTTTATATAACACTAGAACCAGTAAGTTTATTTTTATAATATTTATAAAAAACATATTTTGATTAATTAATTTTCTTTGTTTTTTTTTTTTTTTTTTTTTTCAGAATACAGGAATACCTCTGGATGTTGCTGCTCGACTTCAAGTTAATATATTACTACAACCATCAAATACCATTGAGTATGTAAAAATTTATTATTAGTATTTTAATTTATTTATTGTTATATCTCGAATCAAAATTCTATCTATTTTTTTGAATCTGCTGAATTGTTTTTCTTTTTTAATTTTCTTTATAAATAAATTTTTTTTTAATCTTTCAGTTTATTTAAAAATATACCAAAAATATATTTACCAATAATGTGGTTTGATTTACGAGGTGGTACAACTGATAATTTATCTTCATCATTACGTCAAATATTATATTTAAATAAAATTGGATTATATGGAAGTACTATTGTTGCAAGTTTTGGAGGATTAATGCTTATTATCATTGGAATAATTAAATATTTTAAATCAAGACAAATTAATAATCAAGTAATTAAAATTAATATGTACATATATGTATATATACAATGTATTTATTATTTTATAAATTTAATTAATAAATCTTATGTTATCTTTAATTTCAGAATACCAATAAATTAAATATGATACAGGCTAATGTTCAAACTGAAAAAGTATATATGGATATTATGGCAAAAAATGATGAGAATCAAAGAAATGATTGTCAGCTTTATTCAAAAAATTAATAAACAAAAAAATTCAATTAAAATAAAAAATAAGATAATGAATATTTGCTCACGATGAACAAAAATATTAATTTATATTTCAAGTGACTGTGAGAGATTGTAAATGAACAAAGAGTGTTGTATTAGCAATAAGCATGACAGTCAAAAACTAAAAATAAAAATAGTCAAATGTCATTTTTTTTCAAATTATTATTGTATAAAATTATTGATACTCAATTAATCATTCAATTATATATACATTGTTTTTTTAAATTATAAAAAAATTTATGTTTATTAATTTTGATAATTTACTGTTTGATAAAATTAACTTTTTTTTATTATTTTTTTAAATTTAATTTTTATGATTTTTTGAGTGTATTATATTTTCAATGAATGTTATCATAAAAAGTCAATTAAATACAAAGTTTGATTAAAAAAATAAATAAATAAAAAAATGTATAATTTTAATTTGTTTTTTTTTTTTTTTTTTTACAATTATAAACTATTAATAAATATTAGTGTCAAAAAAAAAATTAGTAAATTATTATGTTAAGGTTAAAAAATAAAACTATTTAATATTTTTTAAAATTTATATAAAATATTTATTATTTTAATGACCTTAAACTCGTTTTATAAAAACAATTTAATAAAATTAGTAAATAAAAATTATTTTTATTCTTGAAATGAGTCATATGCAAGTCATAGTCAATTTTTTTTTTTTTTATCAAATTTTCCTATATATTGAAGTGAAGTTGTTGACACTATGATAAGATAAATAAATTGAGAATTTATTGCGCACCCAAAATTATGATAATATAATATGTATACCCTTTGAATGTGACAGTAAAATAATTATATGGTATATGACTGAACAAACGGTCTCAGTAAGTTGGTGATCATACTGTATGTCCTTTCGAGAACCAAACAGTCAAGTCAGTAGTTTCGTGACGCTCTTATTAAACGCTTCGTCAGCTTAAAAAAAAAAAAATTTAACAACAAGAATCATTCAACCATGGCTAAAATTCATTCCATCACAATCATCACTTTACTTTTTGCCATTATTTGTAAGTAAAAATATTTTTTTAACAATTATATTTATTATTAATATTTTTAATCTAAAATTTGTTTTTCTATATGAAATTTCGAAAAATTTCTTTCAATTGTTAATTACATTTATTATCAATATTTTATTCAATTAATTCTCAATGTTTTTTTTTTTTAATTACATATTTTTTTAGAGAATATTATAGAATTGTCTATTTAAATTTTGATTTAATAATTAAACTTTTTTTTTTTACAAAATATATTAATATTATTTCGAAATTAATATAATTTTTTTTTCTGTTAAATAAATATTATTTTAAATTAAAATTAAATAATAATTATAATATTATGCAGGAAAAAAAATTATTATTTAAGATAATAATAATAAAATTTTATATGTATATTGAATTATTATTTCTATTTGAACTAAAAATAAAAATTACAGGTTGATAATAATATGTGTTATCTGTTAACAAAAAAATTGATTAAAAAAATTCTATAACATTTTATTGTACTGGATTATAATAATGTTATTTTTTAACTGGTTAATATTTTTATGAAACTTCATTATGTTATAACAATTATCGATAATGAAAATTATTAAAATAATAACGACTATTTTTATTTTTATATTATAAATTATTTCAGGTATTGTTGCTAACGAAATAATATTTCGATTTTTATTATTCTAAAGATTTTTTTTGTTATCTCTTTAAAATATATCATATCATATCTACGTGATTTTTGGTATATATAAAAATTAGATTAAGCATATGTTTACAATGATAAATCATGTACATGATATATTGGAAAAAAAATAATATCAATTTTTATATTTTTCCTCATTCAAATAAATTATTTCGAATTTAATATAAATATTTTTATTTAACTTGATTTATAATTTTGACAAACAAATTATTACAACTATTATTTAAATTAAAAAAATAGTTAACAATTATTGATAAAGAAATACAATTTTATATTTTAATAGAAAATTTAATAATAAATTTTGTTAGAGTGCAAATATAATTGTCGCCTTTAAAATTAATTTGACATGGAAGCTATATTGAAATTTTACCGAGGGCAATAATTGCAACTAACTTTTTCTTCAATTAAAAAAAAAAATAAAATAAAAAACATATCAATAAAAAGAGAAAATAAATATTTAAAATATTTTTTTTTTCAATAACAATTGGTTATTGTTTTTTTTTTTTTGTTTGAGTTTTGCAATATGTTAACTGGAAAGTTGTGAAATAACACCGGTAGTTTATTTAAGCTGTGAGACGACGTGGCTTCTTCAACATTCAATTAGAGTATATTTATTTTTTTATTTTTTTATTTTATCGTATATATATACACAGACATTGATAAACTAGTTTTCAACCAATACATATGTAGTCAGTAGGTCAGTCCGATAATAGACATCAGTCGTATCGTTGTCGTAATATTCATTGAACATAAAAAAATACAAAATAATAATTTGTTTTTGTTATTATAAAAAAAAAAAGAAAAAAAAGTAGTTATTATTGTTCTTAATTAAAATTCTAACAATAATATATTTTTTTTAATTTTTCTAAAGACACAACAATGGCAGAAGAATGGGAAAATCCACAAATTTTTTTTAACAAAACAGCTGAAAATATAACATGGGCGCATGCTGTTAATAGTCAACAAAACTTGAAAGAATCACTCTCAAATGGTAAGTTAGAAGTACATTTATATTAAATAAATATTTAAGAAAAATATATTAATTTTTTTTATATAATTTTAGATGCAATTATGATGCTAGAAGCTGATGTGTCACTTATAGGTGATGATATCACACCAATGATGGCACATAGTTCAACAGATAAAAGTGATTTATCATTGGAAGAATTTATTCAAAAAACAATTAGTAATAATAATAATAATAAAACTAAAAAAGGTATTAAACTTGATTTTAAAACTTTTGAAGTTTTCAATGCAAGTGTACAAATTCTACAAAAATATGAAATCAATGTAATATGTATTTTTTTAAAAAAACTCATATTCAATATTTTTTTAAAATAGATATTAATATATTTTATATTATTGCAGATGACATTCCCAATATTTTTAAATGCTGATATACTTAAAGGACATGTAAATGCAACAAAAACTCCAGTTGATGCAGATAAATTTTTAACTGCAACAAAGAAAATTCTTCCAAAAAGTATTTTATCAATTGGTTGGACAACACCAGATACAAGGTAAAATCATTGTTAAAATATATTATAATATTATATATTAATTAAATTTTTATTTATTTTAGTTTAAAAGGTAATAATGATAGCTATACAAAACAAAACATTGATGATATGTTGGAAAAAATAAAAATGATAACTTCAACTCAACCGATAACTTATCCAGTACGAGCAAATCTTGCTGTAAATAGTATATCAATACTATCAGAATTAATTGAAAAATCATCAAAAAATAATCCAACATTAACAATATGGTCAACAAAAGATGATACATATAATAAAACATTATTAAATGAATTAATTAAAAAAATTGGTAGTGACAAAGTTTATGTTGATCTACCAGCAGAAACACCATCACCATCACCATCATCAGCCATTCGTTTTGGAGAAAATGTTATTGGAATAACATTAACACTGTTATTAATAATCAATGGAATTTTTTAAACTAAAAAAAAAAAAAAAAAACAAAAAAAAAACAAACACACAATTATTTTTAATAAATTTAAACTTGCACTTAATTTTCTTTACTGAAAAAAATATATATATAATGTATTATTTATATATAATATTATTTCATACTCTTATATATAAAAAAAAAAAAAATGTTTATAAATTAATATTAAAAAAATATTTTTATTTTAATTATAAAAATATTTAACAATATTATTTATTGTTTAAAGACACAACATTGTTAAAGTTCCAAGAATAAATAGTAACTGATATACATTCTTATATATTTAATCTGATACAAGTTATTTTATTTTTATTTTTTTATCTTTTTTTTAGTGAATCATACAAACAAAAAAAAAGATGTATTTTTATATCATGTCATGGGAATATCAATAAAAATAAAAATTAAAAAAAAAAGTATACACGAATGTCTCAATGATACATAAATGTATAATCAAGTGAATGGTAATTTTGATGTAATAAAAAATCAATTTATCATCTTTGATTGCATCACAACAATAAATAGTGAATCTACTCAACAAGTTGTTCTTTTTGCTAATGCATATTAAAAAAATTAAAAATAAATATAAATAAATGTCATAAATAAAAAAAAAATTTACAGGTAAGTGGTGATGTGCATTAAGGGTATTTCATTAGTCATTAATTTATATTATCATGAAAAATAATATATTTTTAAATTAAATAAATAAAATAACTATTTAATATTCGTAGACAAAAAATGGATATATATACTTGAAAAGTCTCGTGATTGTCGTTAAAGATAATATGTTAAATTTAAAATACACAAAAGCTTTTATTATATATTTTTTTTTTATTGATAGATTATTGATTTTTTTTTTCCAAAGAATAATTTATCAGATTAACATATCTTTCAAATTTAATAGTAACCAGAATAAAGTAAAAAAAAGAATTTTTCATTTATCAAAAAATAAACTTTCATTTGATTCTCTGAAAAAAAAAAAAAAAAAAATATCTATTTTATTTATCTACAAAAATTTTTCTAGTTAATTTTCTAAATATGTCATTTATCTATCCTAATTTTTTTTTTTTAATAATATTCATTATTTTTTCTTCTGATTATTAAATTTAAATTTATATATATTTTTTTCTTAATGACAATGACATTTATGATGATTTACTATATGACTAATGGTATTTTAAATAAATATAAATAATAAACATATAACAATTTAAAAATATGTATAATTAAAGTACAAAATAAGATACGTAAAATTTATTACTGTAAAATTGTAAATTTAATTTTTATGGGAAAAATATATTTTAAAATTACCTAAAAAAAGAATATATGTATACAAAAATTTAATGTCTTGTATATGAAGGGTAAATGTTGCTAAATTCATGAGGGTTAAATTTTAAACATTTAAAATAAAATATATAAAAATAAATAAATAAAAAGGATATTTGTAATTCAGTGTATGTTTATTTACCTTGACGTGTATGCCGCAGGCATGAAGACGATAAAAAAAAATTATGCGACATACGAAACATTTATATACTAACAATATAATGTTCATGATAAAACCAGTTTTTTTTAGATGGTATATAAAAAGTGATAAAAAGCAAACCATCGTGATATATATTTTTGTGGTATGGTTTAAATATAAATAAATAAAATAACCCCCTTGTGATTGTGATCTTTTAGGACAGATTTTTCATTACATTCACAGATATATATATGAATACTTTTTTATTATATTTTTTTTGTCCTCTAATTGTATTTCTTTGTAGAAATATCTTATTTTAGTAATATGAATGGGCAAAAATATAAAATGAATGAATCTGATCTTTTTCAAATAAAAGTACATATACTGGTGAATCATCAATGAATCGACTCAAGTTGCAAGCACTAATGGTAGATCAATTTATTATCTGTTATAATCTTTGCATTATCACTTCATTAATTTTTGATTAATTTTGTTTTTTTTTTTTTTTTCTTTTCTATTATTTGCAAAAAAAATATATACATTTAATGAGAAAGAAATTTTTTTTAAAAATTCAAGTATATATATAATTATTTAATTATTTTTTTGATATCTTGACGAAATGATTGCACTGTAGGGGAGGAAAGGGGGGATGATTGTACATCATGAGATGCACGCATGCGTCCTATCTTTTGCGTTCTCTCTAGTTGGATTAAAATCGACGCAGACTCAGTTGCTCGTGACATTCAGACCGTGATACGATTGGGGCTGTTATATTTAAAACACGCGCTTTTTTAAATTTTTATATTTTTAAAAAATATATTGCCGAAGTTATTTTAATAAAAATACATAAAATTTTATCTAATTTTTGAAAATTTTTTAAATAGTTTAAATTTAATTTAATTTTTACAAGAGCATTATTACATACGAGTTTTTATACATGTGAATTATTTAAAAAATTAATAAATTTGCTCAAATAAAAATTAATAAATATTTATAGTTTTTTAAAAAAAAAATTTTTTTATATTCCAAAGTTTAAAGTTCAAATATTTAATATATTTATTATTATTTTGATTTGTGTACCAATACATATGAAATATTGTATATTGTGTTTAAAAAAAAAATAAATAATTTAAAGTGATATTTATTAATTAAAATACAGTATTATTTAATAAAAAATTTATAAATTAAATAATAAATAAAAAATAAATATATAATAAATGCAGTATAAAAAAAATAAAGTGAAATAATATTAATTGTTGAAATGTAAATAATTAATGGCAACTATTAGATCGAAATGAAGAGTACGAGACGATTTGCAATCGTGGCATTGCTGACGATAGCCGTATCATTATTAATATTTATGACAGAGGCTCGTCATCAAATTGAAGAATATCAAACACATCATCGTCATCGTCATCATAGACACGAAATACAACAAAAATTAACAAATTCAATATCAAAAAATAATTATAATTCTGAAATGAAATCACATGATATTAATGATTATGAAAATAATGATAAAGAATCATATAATATACTTGATGAAAATTATAAAATAATAAATGATGATAATATTAATAATGATGATGAATAATGTTAATGATGATTATAATAATTACAATGATGACAATGATGAAAGTAACAAAGAAAAATATGATATATTTGATAAAAATAATGTCAATAATAATTATAAAAAATATAATAAACATATTAAACATAAAATAATAAATAATGATAATCATGATGATGATGATGATGATTATGATGATCAAGATGAAGATGATGATGATTATGATTATGATAAAAATAATGATGAATATGAAATTGATGATACAGAATACAGCAACAGTAATCAGTATTATCCAAAACATAAAAATTTAAATATTGAAAAAAGTAAATATATATTAAGAGATCACAGATCAAGAATTGATTCAAGATTATATGATGCTATTATTAAAGATAGTATTAGAGATTATAAAAAATTATCACCATCATTACAACTGATATTATTATCACATTGGCATTATTATTATCCACATTTATATCATCATTATCATCATCATCATCATCATCGACATCAACAAATAACTAATAATTATAACAATGAACTTAATTATTTACAAAAACAACATAAAAAATTACATAAAAAATTACCAATATTATCAGAATTAGAATCAAAAATTAATTTTAAATATAATAAAAATAATGATAATCAAAAAATTAAAAATAAAAAATATAATCATAATGAAGAAGAAATTAATTGGAATGAAAATAATAAAGATGAAATTGAAAATGATGATGAAAATTATAATGATGATAATGATAATGATTATGATTATGATAATAATAAAAATAAAAATGATAATAATGATGATGATTGGATTAAAAAAATTGAAAAAGAATTAAAATCAATTAAACCAGAAATTAATAATACAACAAAATTATCTGTTCAATCTGTTAAACGTGATTCACGAAATATTGAGAATAAAAAATTTATAAAAAATAATACACATGAAATTTTATACAATGATAATAATAATAATAATAGTGATAATAAAATAATAAATTTAAATAATAAAAATACGAGTATTATTAGTATCAATAAAGATAAAAGAAAATCTCGTAATATTATTAACAACAATCAATTAAATCAAAAAATAAATATAGAAAATAAAAAATTAAATTCAACAATACAAACATTTTTACCTACAACCAAGAGTCTTGATAATAAAAATATTAATAATGATGATAATGATGAAAAATATGATACAGATGATGATGATACTGATGATACTGATGATAATAATTATACTCAAACAAATATGGTAAGTTTTATTTGATTTTTTAAATTTTATATAAATATATATATTTAAGTTAAATATTTGTCATAATAATAATAATATTATCAGTTAAAATAATTGGTATGGTATTTAATGATAAAATCATGTTGATGATGATGATGATGAAAATCATTATAATTATTATGCCGGTGACTTGGTGCTGTCATAGGTTAAATGATTCATTTAAAATCACAAATTTATATACTATTATTTTGAAAAGAAAAAAAAAAAAAAAAAAAAATATCAATGGACTTCGATGTCACTGAATAATTATACTATAAAAAAATAAATATATATTTATTTATATATTATTTATATTTATCAAGCAATAAACAAGTATATATATTTTTTTTTTTCTTTCGCGATCGCAACACAAATTTATCTCATCATATACGTGACATTTAGCCCCACAGACAGATTTAAGTGTCCAGCTTAATAAATTATAATAATCACAGATTTTTAATAAAAAAAAAAAAATCATTTTTTTTATATTTATTGTATTATAAAATATTTAAAAATTTTCTATTCTTAATATATTTTTTTTTAAATTTATTTATTTGGTATAAATTAATATTAAAATATTATTTTAGCCACGAAAATACAACGTGATTTTTCAAATATTAAATAGATGAGAAATTAAAAAAAATATATATAACTTAATTGATTATTTATTATTAATCATAAATTTTAATATTAATTCAAGTGATAATATTATATTTATTATTATGATAAAAATAATAAAGATGTTTATTTAAAAATTTCATATTTTTAGAATTATAAAATAACTGTGCTACATTAAATTAAAAAACCCATAAATATCTATTAACAAACATGAATATTAATATGCTCATTAATATTAATCTCAGTATGTTGCAAATGTCACTTAAAGTTTTATTATTATTTTTATTTTATTTATTTTGATAGCAAATAAATATGTCGCTGTTGTTTTTCTGGGTGAAATATGAATACAAATAAATATATATTTATACAATCTATTGTGTCAATAATATAATATACTATAAATATATAAAATTAAAAAAATAATTAGCATTAAAAAATGAAAAAATAAATAAATAAATATCCCTTTTTCCTATATATATATATATATATATATATCAACCCACATCATCATAAATTCATGACGAGTCATTGAAACAGACAATGAAATGTATTTGTTATTCCAAGTTACTCTTATATTCACATAAAGCTCTCGTTTTTTTATATTTATTTATTTATTTATTTATTTTTAAATACTGTCTTATATTGCATATACTTTTAATTTTTATGAAAGTAATTACAGTGCACATGATCATTACGTTATGGTGTATAATAAATGGTACAGACAAACGAGTGTGCAGTTAACAAACATGAATCATTCATGAGTATGTTAAATAATTTAAATAAAATTATATTTAAAAAATTTTTTGATGAAATAATTAATTCTAATGGGCCATGTGTTTATGCAATAAAATTGAAATCACAGTCTATTGTGATGTATTCAACAAAGACTTATCGGTTAATAAAATATGACAAATAAAGATGATAATAAATTTTTTTTTTTAATATTTCTATAAAGACAAAGAAAAATTTTACAATAATAGTATATTTTTTTCTTTTGTTTTTATTTTATTTTATATTTGAACAAGTGTCTTATTATTGTGAAATTTATATTAAATTTAATTTTAATAAATTTACACATTACTTTGTTAAAATTTAATTTTTTTAGAAATTATATTGAAGAATGTAATTAAATTTTTTAGATTATTATTTTTTATTTTTTTACCACAAGGGTCTATGATATATGTGCCATCTGGAAACTCCCACATTTCACACAACTTAGATAATAACAAAAAAAAAAAATTAATACAAATTAAAAATTAATTAATTATTTTACATTTAAAAATATACTTTTTTGTGTAGCTTTTTTTTTACAATAGATTAATTAATATAACAATTTAATTGTGTGATAAATTTTGATAATAAAACTTAAAAAAAAAAATATTAAAAAATTAAGAATAAAAATAAAAAACAATTGACCACAAAAGTAAATAAATTTTTGTCTCATAATTTAAATGATAAATTATTTAAGTTATATAATTAAATAGTTTTATATTATAAAATAATTAAGACATTTGTTTATTTTTTTTTTCTTCATTTGAATACTTTCTAAGGAGTGTTTCTTAAGTATTTATTGAAAGTGTCATTCAAAAGACGTGAATATAATATGATGTCATAAAATTGCTGCACCTTTTCTTTATATTAATATCCATAAAATTTTTCAAGTACTCATAAATACAAATGACCTTATTTAATTAAAAATACATCCCTTTGAAAAACAAGTAATAATAATATTAGATCAACAAGAAAAAAAAAGTGCCTAAATAAAAATCAAAAACAACTGCTAAAATAAATACACAAATTATTGATAAAAAATAATAATAAAATTTAAATGTATGTATCTTAAAATATGTCATACCATGTTAATTTAAAATTAATAATTTTCTGATTTTTTATGGTGTAATTATAAATACCATGACCTGTTAGTTCACGTGCCAATGTGCTTCATGGTCGTTTGCAGTACCAGACAGCCTGGCATTTTCATTCTTTAAATAGCAACACAAATATACACATTAAATAATTATTATTTAACTTTCATTAAATTAACCATTCAAATAATTTAATAAATAAATAAATATATATATATACATATTTTATTCATATTATTGGTATATTAAAATAACACTTTGGTATATCATGATGCTCTCATATATTTTAAGGTCAAAGAACTTGACTTTGTTTAAGTTTATGTGTTATATCAGTAGTGCTTGATTTATTTTATCATTTAATATTAGTCAAATGATAAGATTTAAAAGCAATCTCTGATGTATTGAATATGTCTACTCTATTTATTGACCATATTGTTGTTATTATTAAATAAATAAATAATAACTTTAAGAAGAATTGAGAAGAAAAAAAAATAAAAAATCATGTTGCTTATGTGCAACAGTGTACTCTTTGTACTACAAGTTGTATTTTTTTTTTTTTTTTAAATAAATTGAGAACCAGTATGATTTAAATCAACATGTGTAAATTTGTTTGTTTTTTTTTTTTTATTTTATCAGAAATTTATTACACCAATTGTAATATAGTCATTTTTAAATCAATTTTTTTTTTAAATTTTTTTCATTAATATTTTTTAGATAATAATTTATAAGAGATAATAAAAACATATATATAAATATAAATTTATATTAATTTTTAAAATATAAATATTTCGAAATTTTAAATATAAATATTATATTTAAAAAAAATTTTTTAAATAATTTACGCAAAATTATTTCAAGGATAAATATTTATAATATAATTTAGATTGTATTAATTATACTGGTATTTAATTTAATAATAATAATTGATAATTAAAGCCAAAAAAAAAAACAAAATAACTTGAGTCATTTTGTTTAATCAACAAAATATAATTGTATATATTTATTTATTTATTTTTGGTTGATATGATAACAGAGTCAAGGTATAAATATTACATTAGGATCGTGGGTGGTCTTGACTGCTGACAGCTGATCAAGGATGTAATCAACAAAATACCTCTCACAAATAATCAAAAAATAATCAAAAAATAATAAAAATAAATAAATAAATAAATAAACATAAACTCTCTCTCTTGAAAATATGTGTCCAACAGTTTCATTGTCTGATCCACCTGGTCACATTTATATCTGATTCACGTTTGTTAATTTAATTGATAATATATATTCACATGCCAGAAAAAAAAATATATATATATACAACTCCACCAGTACTAAATGCACTGTGTAGGCGTTTATTGTTTCAATATAATATATATGTAGTTTTTTTTTTTGTTTTTAAATAAATTAACATATACCATTTGATTTATGAATAACACACATACCAAATTACCAACGATACACATTGATCATAACTTTTGTCTCAAGTCAATATATCTCAATGTATTATTATAATAAATTTTTGGGTGGTCCAAAAAAAAAAAAAAGAGTAAAGAGTGCACTGAAATATATATATATTTTATTATTTTATTATTTTTTTATTTTTTTAATGGACGATCTCTGGCATGTGGTACTAATGTCGTTTCTTGATCCTCCTGATGTTCAAGCAACGGTAGTTAAGATCGCGTAAAATATATGTTTATTTTTGTTATTTTTTTTTTTATTTAAAAAAATTTTTTTTTTCTCATTATTATGTATCCTTGTGCTTGACTATATATACATTGTTTTTGCATGCATGGCAAATGGATTTTGCTACTTTTATTTTTATTTGCTGGCAAAGGTCTTTGAGTGTCATGGATTAAATTGAATTCACTCAAGAACTTACAGACATTCAACACGCCTATACAACTGTTTGCAATTCAGCAAAAAATTTTTTTAAAAAAATATATAATCACAAAAAATATATATTATTTAAAAAATAAAAAAATATGTATATAGAATAAAACAATATGTGATGTCAAGTGGAAAAAGTGCCTCAGGATCAACCGGTATCATATGAATATATAGTACAACTTCACGACCGGTTTAAAATTTTATATAAAATTACAAACAACCAGATCAAAATATTGTTACTATTTTATGTCGGCAAATTATCAAAGAACTTGATGATGATACAGATGCGTCTGATGATTACGGATGTGTGTCTCTTTTTCAAATATAATATTTTATATTTTAAATAATTTTTAATATTTTATTTTATACAAACAATAATTCATCATTTTATTTATACATGCGATTATGTATATATTTTATATATATTTTATTTCCTCATAATAATATAAAAAAAAACATATACATATAAGAATTTTATAAAATTAAAATTTTTATTGATACAAAATAAAATTAAAAAAAAAAAAAAAAAAAAACATTATAGACATGTCATTAATATTTATTTATAGAATTATTTATATTATTGTAATAAAATATTTCAAGGACTGATATACATATTTTTTTTTTTCTTTTAATTGAAAAAAAAAAAAAAAATACAAAACATTCAATTGAATGCATGCATAGAAATATTTCATTGACAATTATGCAAAGATATAAATAAAATGATGAAAGTTTATGATTATAATTGCAAAAATAAAAAAATATTCAATGACAAAGTTGAATATAATTTATCATTATTAAATATAATAAATAATTCTATATACATATTTTATTTATTAATATATATGTTTATATATTTTGTTAAATAATTAACAATATGTATCTAATGAAAATTTAATTTTTTTTTTTTATCTTTTCTGTTGAGGCCTATACGGTGAATGACAATGAATATGAAACATCAGTGCCAGTAACAACAATTTCACCTTCAACAACAATGAAAATAATTGAAAATTTAAACACAACAATTATCAAACAAATTAAAAAATCAACATTTAAAAAATCAAATATAACACGTTTACAATCATCAGTAAATCGTGCATCATTCAACAAATTTAAAACAAAGGATGGAAAATTATCACAAACCCAACAAAATGGTAAGTTTAATTTTTTTTTTTTTCAAAAAAAAATCATACAGTTTTACTAATATATTAACATCAATAAATTTAAATCACCTTGAAATAAAAAAATTTTAAAAATGATGAAATTTTTCATACAATATACAATTTTATAAATATATATTTTGATTAGCTACGGTTATTTTATTTATTTTTTAATATTTCATTATACAACATTCTTTCAAGTAAAATAAAAAAAAAAAAATTAAAAGAATGAGAAAATTTTTTTAAACTGTGAAACAATAAGTTCTTCTTAAATTTTTTTTTTTTTTTTGATGTAATATTCATCAATTTGGCCTTTTGAACTTTATAAGTATATTATTATAAAATATGATAAAATATTTTAAATATATATTTACAACAATAAATCAATTATTTACACTCACGTTTAAATTTATTATCAATATTTTTATAAATTTTTTTTTCTATTTAAAATTATTAATTTGTTAATATATATAAAATAAAAAAATAAAACAAAGTGAAACAAAACTTTTTAGCACCATCAGACTTTCACCTTTTCACTCAATGAATTTTTTATTTTTTAATTTTCATTATTAAAATAAATATATAATAATAATAATTTTCTAATAAATATAATTTATTTTAAAACAGGTGCTGATTATAATGATGTTATTTTACAAAATATGAAAAAATTATCACGTGAAGCTATATGTCGTTGGCCAAGACCACGTGTAATACCTGTTCGTAATGTTTATCCAAATCCTTCAATAACTTATTCACCACATTGTGTTATACTTCACAAATGTTCTGATGATACTGGATGTTGTAATAATGAACAATTAACATGTGCACCAATTCGTTCACATCCAGTTGAATTTTATTTTTACGTAAGTCAAAAAATAAAAAATTATAATATATAATTTAAAAATATACTTTAATAATCACAATCGATTAAAGTAAATTAAAATAAATATTAAATAGCAATAACTATTGAAAATAATTTTACAACCGGATACCATTTAATAACGGTCAATTTACTAACAACAATTATTGCAACTGATGCATTCAAGTCATTAAAATCATATCATGAATTTTACCTTCAAAGAATAACAATATATAGTTTATTGGTGTCAAATGGCATCAATCAAATATTACACATCACATGGATATATATATTTATTGTGATTTATTATCGATAATTAATTGCCAAGCCATCGACCCAACCCATCAAATATATTTTTATTTATTTAACCCTATCATCAAAGCTTCCGGTTTTAAAAATATTTAATTCATGAAGCTTGAATTTATGACGCCTTGCTATATAAATATTTTTATAGGGCATATATAAATGGATCATGTGCAAACATAAAATAATAAAATAACAAAAAAAATATATATATATCATTTATAATTGAAATAGTTGATAGAAATTTAAAAAGAGAAATGTATAGTGAATAAATAAATATTGATGATATAAAAATGAATTTATATTTATATACTTTTTCAAGAAATATTTAATTTTTTTTTTTTTTTTAATTTAGTTGAATATTTTCTGGGTATATATGAGAGAGTTTGTGTGTCATAGTCATCTTGATGATGCCAGTTATATCTAACACATTTCTGAATAGTCGTCAGACTATATATAAATATGTACTCAGTATAAAAAATAGTTAGGTGGTACTAAAATATAATACGCACTTATTCATGGTGGTTATACTTGTAATATATATTTTTGCCATTTTTAATATTTACAAAATTATTTTAACTTATTTAAAATTTTTTAAATTTTTGTGAATTTAAAATTTAAAAATTTACCAGTAAAAATGTAAATATATATTTTTAAAAATATGTCATATACAGAATAAATAAATTTTTTTATTGTTAATGTATGTAATAATAATATAAATTTAATTTTTTTAAATATTTTTTTTAAAAAACTTTTATGAATGTTAAAAATAAAAAAATTATTATCCATTTCGTGGTAATATGAAGCAACAACCACAAAAAATTAAAGATGCTGTTAAAAATAAGATAAAAAAAAATATCTTCAGGTGGCTTTTGAAATTTTTTTTATTATCATATTAAATTGATTTATTATTTAGTAGATGAGTCAGACCATTAGTTTTATCGCAGAAAAAAAAATGACTAAAAGTTGTGTCTTATTTTTTGGTTCATCTTTATAAGAATATTATTTTTTTGACCACTTAAATGATCAGTTATTTTGATTTATCTTAAAATAATAATCTCACTTCAAATGTCATCTAAAATATTTATTTATTTTCTTTATTTATAAATATATATATATATATATTTTTTTTTTTCTCTTTTATATAGATGAATATATATTTAAATTTATAAAAAATTAATTTTCAAATTGTCATATTAAATTTACTATTTTTAAATTACCAACAATTTAAAAAAATGATAATATAATCTATAATAAAATACTTAAAAAATATATTAATAAAATTTTTCTAAAAAAAATATATAAAGTAGTATGAAAGTGATCTTTTGGCATCTGTCTTATAAATGATATGAAACATACAGTATTTAACTTTGGTCGTAAAAATATATAAAAGTCACTTGCAAATATAATACTAGAAAAATAAATTAATATGCTTTTAATACATATATATACATTTAAAATAGTATATAATGGTAAACAGCTGCATGTAAGTATAATTGTAGAAAATTTTAAAATACCAGATGAATTGGCAAAGAAATTATGCAGCAATTTTTGTATCATTCTAAAGGTATAACTTGACAACTTTAGAAAATAATAAAATTAAATTAATATATACGATATAAAGCATCATGATTACACCATTGTCTGATTGTACATGGAAATTCAAATAAATTGAAAAAAAATAAATATAAAAAAATAACAAACACAAAACGTGATTCATCAGCGTAGATTGAACCACTTGAGATGTGTTTTCTTGGTAAAGTAATAGTTGTACATTCCAGACACAAATGAATTCTCTTTCTCGCATCATCGAGACATGAGAATTAAGACATTATATATATTATAATATATCCAAGCACTTCTATTTTTGGTGAGAACATCAAAAGGGTTGTGATATACTCATTAGTTTAAAAAGCCTTTAAAAAATATATATACACCTCACATGATTTCATTTTTTTTTTTTTTTTTAAAAACACATACAATATTCTTATCAATATCTCATCTTCAGCTACAAGCAACAGTTAAAAACAAATTGATTAAGTCAAAGAGCTTTCAAGTATATCCTCAATAAAAAAAAAAAAACAAATTCATTCACTCGTAAATTATCTTTGTAATAAATTAATTTTGTCTGGTTTTTAATTAAAAATACACAGTAGCAAAAAAATAAAAATTTTAAAATAAAATATATTGTTTTTATTTTATATTTTTAAATAATAAAAACATGATGATAGTAAATTAGCGTAGGTGAATTTATTTAAAAAATATTAAAATTTATTTTCAAGAAGAAATAATGGAACCACCCACGCCCACTGACCCAGGTCGTTGTTGGCCAGGTATATACTTTACCTATACAAATAGCAATATATGCATTATAAAAATAAAAATATACCAGACACTATTTACATCATACAAAATATATACCCGTTTCTATTTTTGCATCCAGATTTAAATTTAAAATTATTCAAACACACTTGATTGAAAATATTTATACTTGTTTTACTTGAAATATTGATAAATAAATTATCAGAATAATATAATACTGATAAATTATATATGCCAATTATTATCAAGACTACTTTATTATTTGTAAAAAAAAATATATATATATATATTCAATTGACAATTAGATTAAATATATTTATACATTGTCTGTTATAATTTAACTTTCTATATACTTAATTTGTCAATTTATATTTTTTAAAATAAAACATCCCAATATGATAAAAAAGTTTATAATTTTTAATAAAAACTTGTTACATGTTTGTTATACCTTTCTAAATTAGTTGAAAATAAAAAATTATTAATTGATTGATAAATAAATAGAAAATAAAATATCTTAATAAATACGTATTTATAAAATGTATTTAAACAAATTAAAAAATATATTTATAATTAATTAGTAATATATGAAATTCATGGAATTTTCAATTACTCATATCACAGTAATAATCTTTGAAGAAAAAATAAATAAAATCTCAGCATAGTCAATATGTGTAAATACCTCAATTAATAATAAATAATTATATATTATTTAATTAATATTAAACAAACATGTTATTATATTATATATAAAATTTTAAATAAAAATAAACAATAGATCGATTAATTTGCAATTTATCACGTGATTTTATATACCAATATATAAATTATGTGAATAAATTTTTTGTTGTATTTTAATGTACAGTTTAAAACTGGTTTTAAATATACATTAACAAAAAAAAAAAAAATATATATATATATAAAACAATAAAAATCATCAAATAATTAACATTGCAAAGTTACGGTATAACTAATGTTTTAAACAAGATAAAGAAAATTTAATTCACGGAAGTTGAAAGAATTATTTAAATAAACAAAAATATGTGATGGAATATTTTTTGACTATAAAAATATATAAATAAATAAAAACATGAAAAATAAATAAAGATACAATATTGATTATATAAAATAAAAAAAAATATACATACAAAATTGGAAAATAAAAAAAAATATAATTGTCATTTTGCTAGTACAGAAAATACTTTTAAAATATATAAATACAACAAAACGTAAAATTATCTAAATGATGACTAGTTCTAAGAAGATCGATGACATCTATTAAATTACTAGACAAGAATTACTCACAGACAGATGAATTTATGACTCAACCCTTGTACGGTTATTCCAATATATATTTTTATATTTATTTTAAATAGCAATAAATAAATAAATAAATAAATAATATATATATATAATAAAAAACAAACAAATTGACTAACACCTCATTTTATGTCAAACAAATGTTTTCTTTTTTTGTTGCTTTTATTTTTAAATTTTTTTATTTACACTATTATATTTTATTGTTATTTTATTCAAAGGTTAATAAAGGTGTTTCAACTGTAGTTAATACATGTCAAAGGCCATGATGATATAATACATGTATTTTATTTCAATCAATTTTATATTTTACTTTTCTATTACATCATCAATGATGATTATTCAATAAAATATTATTTTTTTAAAAATAAGATAAAACAATTGTTTTAAATTATTATTAATTAATTATTATAAAAATGTAATATTTTATTGTATTGTATGTCATTCGAAAGGATTATGAAAATAAAAATAAAATAAATATGTATATAATTTATTTATCAAGTTAAAGATAAATTATGAAATATGAATAATCGATTAAATAAATAAAAATTTTGATGGTTCAATATTTTATAAAAATTTTATACAAATATCAAAAGTCAAACAAGTTGTTATCTTGTTTATAGAAAGCTGTAAATTTTTTTGATGGTAAACAGCAGTTATTTTATATAAATAATATAACTATATACAAATTGTTGTTTATGTCAGATATAAATTGTCACAGGCGTTAACCAGCTTCTCAACAATATATAAAATTTTTATTATTTAGTTTCATGTTTTAAATGAATCGTGATTGTAAATATATGTATTTAATTTGACCCAATATGCTAGTCAATAAATGTTTATATATATATACAATATATTTATTGACATTGATTTATATGCAATCAAGTTATTTTGCTACCAAAGTTAAATTACAGAGGGGTATGTGAGAGCTACCTGTCATCACGATCTTGATCAATCCTCAAGGCATATTTTATATATATATATATATTTATTTATTTATTTATTAAGATATATTTATACATGGATATTTTATTTACTGATTTATCAAGTTGTGATCATTGATCATTATATTGTTCAATAAATAAATAAATATATATTAAAAAACGTGGCTTGACTTTAAATTGAGATGGTGAAACTTTAAAAAATTTATATTATGTTATTTATTTGAAAGGGCTTGAAATTATTTATTTATATTATTAAGTTTTTTTTTACTCATTGAATGTAACTTTCACGAAATTTTTTTTTCAGTAGCTTTTCAAATAGTCATAAATTTTAACAAATTAATTTTTAATTTTTATTTTAAATTAATATTATTACTTGTTATTTTTTAATTTTTTTGTAAATATGTTTATTTTTTCAGACTGATCGTATTGGACAAGGAAGAAGTGTTGAAAAATTAATATTTTATAATGATACTGATTGTGAATGTAAAAATAAATATACATTTTTAATTGGAAATGAACAAAGTCATGATAATAATAACAATCAACAACAAATAACTTTACCACCACAAAATATAACACAAAAAAAACCGTAATTTATTTGCAAATTATTAATTAATATTTTTTGTTTGTATATATATATAATAATATTTAACATTTAATTATTTTTTTTTTATTTAAACAGATGTAAATGTCCTTCAAAATATTCACCAACTATTGAAAATGATGATTGTCAATGTCATTGTCCTAAAAACAATACTGTTTGTAATGATTTGAGTATAGGCAAGAGTTATTTTTCACAAGATGATAAATTGTAAGATAATTTTAATTTTAATTTTTCTTTAAATATATTTAATGTTAATATGTTAATTTAATTATTGTACATTAATTATTTTTTTTAGATGTATACAAAGTGAAATTTGTGCATTGCCTTACTGTGCATTTGGAGGATATATCAAAAACCAAGACAGATGTCCAACAAAAAAAGATAAATTTGGTTCAATTGCAAATGTTTCAAGTAAAAATTTTCCAAAAATTTCAACAAATTTAAATTCTTCAAAATTAAAAAATTAATATAATATATATTTATATATTTTTAGATATAAAAAATTGCCATTGAATTATATAATTTATTTGTAAAATGATAATAATTAAGTATTTAATTGTCATTTATTATTATTATTTTTTTAAATGAAAAAATTTACTTAATTTATCAGCACTTTTTTTGTATTGATTTTTTTTTTTTTTTTATTTTAAAATAAATTTTCATCAATGTATTTAATTAAAATTAATTATTAAAAATTTTGTTATTAATGATTTAATATTTTTTTATTTTTTATTTAAATATTTAAACATAATTATTATAAACAAGTATTTTTTAATATAAAAATAAAATAATTTAATTTAATTTACTTGAAAAAAAAAAATGAAATATATATATACATTTTTACTCACTGTATAACAAATTTTTTTAAAATGGTTCCTTTGTAGCAATACCTTGTGCTAATTTTTGTTGATTTTCATATTTTTCATATAATTTTAAATCATTTGGTGATGGTTGAAAACCACCATTTTTTCCTCTTTCAACATACTGTTCATAAATAGATAAACTAAAATCTTCAACTTTTGGTAATTGAATTTTAATTGGTGGAGTATCTGGAAATGTTGCATGTTGTACCATTCTGTATTTTAAACTTGAATGATCACTTGGATATATTGCATTTTTACCAATCATAACAAATCTTTTGTATAAAACTATATCACTACGTTTTGGATTATTTGGTTCAATACCATAAACATTTTTCATTGATGGAAATAAATTTTCAAATGTCATATATTCATTTGTTTCTTTCCATGATAATGATGATGAATCAATTGAATTCATATGATTATTATTATTATTATTATCATCATCATCAGAACTACTGTCAATTGATGAACTAGCACTTGATGCTGTTGAACTTGTTGAACTTTGTCCAGTCATTGATGGATTTTTAATATTAACAATTTTATTTGTTGATGTTTCTTCACGTCTTCTACCAGGACGTATTCTAACAGCAAATGGACTATAATTTGTTGTAAAATGTGGCATAAAATCACGTATTGAATGACTAACTTGATATGCATATAAATCTAATAATGGTGTTAATTCATATGGTCTATAATAATCATAATAAATATCAATCATTTCTTCTTGTGTATTATGTATTTGTATCATTTCAGTACATGATTTTGTAACTTGATTTAATGATAATGGTAAACATTTTAATAAATCTTTATCATACCATTGTGTTAATAAATTTTTTCTTTTAATATATATTATTGATGATTTATGATGTAAATAATAATCAGTTAATAATTCCCATATTTGTGGTTTACCTTCTTTTGGTATAAATAAACCCAAAAATAAATTCATAGTATGTTGTTTTTCTTGATCAGAAAATGTATTACTATAATAACGACTTAATGTTTGCATAATATCATTACCTTGACTTGTCCATGGTGCTGTTTTACGATATGTTTTTATTCTATGAACAAGTTGTGAACCACCATATTGTAATGCAAGTGTATCACCATGATCTTCATATAATTCTTCAAGCATTCTAACACAATCAGAATCAAATTCTAATTTTGGTTGACCAAGTACACCAAGTGCACATAATTGATAACCCAATGCACATTTACCAATTGCAAATTGTGCTGTATTTGTTCTATCAAGACAATCAACACAATTTGTACGTATTATACCAGTTTGTAATGTACCTTTATTATTATTATCATTATCATCATTATCATCATCATCATCATCATAATTATTATAATTATATAATGTATTATTTAATTTTTTTATATTACAATTATTATCAAAAAAATTACTTTGACATGGATATTTATTTTGTGATTGAAATATACCAGTTTTTAATACAGCATTATTAGCAATATTACCTAATCTACCCATGACATTTGCTGTTTTACCTTTATTCATTCTTGCCATATCAAAACTAATATATTGTATATGATAATCAGGTGGTAAAAATTGATTTAAATAATCAACAGCAGTATTAAGTTCATCACTTAATATACTTTCATGTTTTTTTTTTTCTCTTTTTTTAACTAAATTTAATATTATTATTGGTGTACCATAACGTTTCATTAATTCATTAAAATGTAAACTTGGTATTTCAAAATATGGATCAGCAAGATCATATGATATTGTTGGTTTTGGTACCATTTTACTAATATCTTGACTCCAATTACCTGGTACTGAACCACGCATTTGTACAAATGAACTAAATTTACCATTATGTAATGAACTAACACATGAATCATGAACAATTTGTTCTGTTTCAACTTCATTTGCAACATCACCATCACCATTTGCACCACGTTTTAAAAATCTTGTACCAGCATAACGATTACTACGACGTGCTATTAATGTTATATATATTGATTTACCAAATATACTTACATTTGATTGTCCAATAAAACCATGTGTTATATACATTATCCAATCATTATGTAAATCTTTTTCAACTGGTGATAATAAATGACTATTCCAAACAAAACGACGATTTGGATTACTTCTTATACCATAATCAATTATTTTTTCACCATATCCATTTTTAATATTCTCTTTTCTTGTTGACCACATGTTAAAAAAATCAGCACTTTCATTATTATTATTGTCTTTATATAAATCTGATTTTATATGTTTTGGTGGTGCAAGATTACTTTGTAATGTATGAGTAATATCATAAGAATAACTAAAATAAAAATTACTACTTAAATCTATACTTTGAAACATTTTAACATATCTTTGTTCATCTTGATGAAATATTCTAACTGTATCATTTGGTATATAAATCATTGATGTATCTTCAATTTTATAAATTGTATGATGACCAATAACAGCAACACGTCGTCTTTTTGTTACTAAAATTATATAATATCCTTCAAGAAATCTAATAAATCCAACAATGCCAAATGCTGATACAATTTTAGTAACACCACTAAATTTATTTCTTTGTGCTCTATTACGATTTCCATCATCAATCATATTAACTAGATCAGCAATTTCATTTTGATTATATTCAACTTTATCATCAACAACAATTAAATCTTTTGGTTCCATTCTATCAATTTTTAATACACGAAAACGTGACAGTGTGTTGTTAGATCCCATTAGGTAAAATCTCTGACAAATAATTATTATAAAAAAAATTATTAATTTCATATTATTAACATTAATATTAACATGTTATAAATAATTACTTACAGATTTTGTTTCATAAAGTGCTATTTTTTGTATTGATGATATTATTGGATGAAAATTAATAATTGGATAATTTTTATTGTCCATTTTTTTGTTGTTGTTGATTATTACTATAATTTGTAATGTTTTTTTTTTTCTTGATATCAAATTTTTAATAAGATAAGGTGTAACAACAATAACAATTGTCAAAATATGTGTGTCAATGTTATTATTTTTTTTTTAATTTATCATTGGTTCATACTTGTACGTGATGATTGTATAACAACCATTAAAAAAATTATTTCAAAATTTTATATATTTATTTAATTAACAATTAATTAATTATTTAAAAAAAATATAAATAATTAATTTTGTTTACATTTTAAATATATATTAATTATATATTTTTCTCAGGGGCATGCGCATAAAAAATTGATATTTTGGTAAATTGCGCAAGAAGTTAGAACAGCAATCAAGATGCCATACCACCAGTTTGATAAATTTACTGGACGTTTAAAAAATTCTACAAATCTTCAACCACTTAATCCAATTGTAAGTTAATTTTATTAATATAATAATTAATAATATAATATTAATAAATAAGTATCATTAATGTCAGTGTGTATTTTTTTACTCTTTAATTGTCACTATGTTAACTTGAGACTGACTGATAACTGAGACAAACAAAAAAAGTTACACAACCATAATGGTGGACAGTAATTTTTAATTATCAAATTTATTTATTTATAAAAAATGTATAAGTAGGTATATTTATTAAAATTATTGTCAATAAATAATTTTGGATAATGACAATTTGATAAAACAATTAAATCATTATTTTTAAAATTATCAAGTAAAACATAACCTATTATTTTAGAAAAAAAAAAAAAACAAAATTCATAAATAATATTGACATTTGATAATTTATTCAATAATTTAATATCAACAAAATATCAAATGTAATACATATTAATTTTATTTTTGTTAATCAACAGGCACCAGTACCTTTGGATAAAGCAGAACCACCAAAAATAATGTGGGATTCAATTAAAACTAAACCTGCTACAACTTTATCTGGACCACAAACAGCTAAAATGTCAACTTGTTGTCCAAAAGTTATTGCAAACCAGAAAAAATTCCAGGTAAATAATGAATTTAATAATTAAACTTTATAAAATTTTATATTATAATATTATTAATTAAAATTATTTAATTATTTTACAGCCACCAAATTACATGGAAAAAGAAGTATGGAAAATGGGTGGACGTAAAGACAAGGTTCTTTTTGGTATTACATGTGCACTTATGGCTTATGGATTCTATGGATCTGCTGAATTTGTTTGGAGTCGTATGTGGGTTAAATAAATAATTTATATTAATAACAATTACACTCTGTTGAATTGTAGATTCAATATGAATCATTAATAAATTATAGAGATTGAAAATATTAAATAAATAATTAAATAAATTTGTTCAGTCTAATTGTTATTGTTAATTAAAATAATATTTGAAAATTTCATTTAATATACCTTTAATAATAAATCCCAATTAATAAACATTTAAAATAAATAATAATTTTAATTTAAAATCATCTGATCCAATAATTTAACTTGACAAATACAATGTTGATAAATGAGTTAGTTTGTATTTGAAATAAATAAATATTGCTCAAAGTAAAATAATGATTAATCAAATGAAAGGTTTTTTTTTTTGTTTAAATAAAAAATAATAATTATAATTTTAAGCTGGTTTTATTAATTATATTGAGTGGTACAAGAGATTGTTGAGATGTTAACAACAAGTACAATAATTGTCTGTATAGACAAAAAAATCTACTTCTTCAATGTCTTTTTTGGGCGAATGTTGTTGGTGTGACCACATTTCTTTTTACGACAATTTGTTGCTCTTGGATGAAGACGTGCATAACACTTACGACAGATCATTTTATCGCAATTGAATTTTTGAGCAAGAAGTTTAAGACTTGGCTCAATATCACCACCACGAAGACGAAGTACCAAGTGAAGAGTTGATTCTAAAAATTATTAAATGAACAATAAATAAATATACATATATATATATATAATTATGAAAATTAATTTAAAAAAAATAAATAAATAAATAATTTTTACCTTTTTGGATGTTGTAATCAGAAAGTGTACGTCCATCTTCCAATTGCTTTCCTGCAAAGATCAAACGTTGTTGATCTGGTGGAATTCCTTCCTTGTCTTGAATTTTAGCTTTGACATTTTCAATAGTGTCAGAAGCTTCAACCTCAAGGGTGATTGTTTTTCCTGTAAGGGTCTTGACGAAAATCTGCATTTTGTCTCGTACTATAATGAAAGAAAAAATATAAAAAATCAACACGTTTTAATACACTTTGTTAAATCTAACCTTAAAATTTAATTTATAACACACTAAATGACAATACACAATATTTTAAATTATAAAAAAATAGTTTTATATTAAATAAAAATATTTAATTAATCAATAATAATATTATTTAATATTTAAAATATTATTTAAATAATTTATATTTAATAAATAAATTACCACTTACGATTAACAACGTGTCGTTATGAAAATCTATCTATGTGAAAAGAAACCGAGTTATTTCCGTTTGGTAAAATCACCTAAAAACCAGGGTATACACACCAATACACACACACTCAAATTTATCCTTAAGATATTAGCGCTAACTGTGAGAATTTTTTTAAATCTCTAGATGACATTTTAATTCAGTTGGTAAAAAAAATTCTTGTCAATTTGAATTTAAAAAAAAAATTGGGTATATACTATAAATAATATTTATTTATTTTTTTTTTTGTTTAAAAATCATGTGGTTTTGTTATTGTTGTTAAAAATGTATTAACAGCTTCACGTGATGGAAAAACAGGTCCCATACATTCTAATAATAATTTATCATGTTTAACAGCTGTTGTAAAATCTTCTTCAGTAACTTTACCATCACGATCAACATCAATTGTTTTCATAATAATTTCAATAAAATCTCTAACAGCATCATCAGGATCTTCATCTGGACCAAGATTGATTAAACATCCTCGTAACATTGGAAATATTTGTTCTCTTTTAATTTTATTTGTTCTTATAAAATCATAAACATTATAAGAAAATTTAATTTTTTCATTTAAATTACCACATAAAATTATTGATAAACCTTCAATCCATTGATCAGCATTTAATTGAAGTACATTTTTAATATCAATTGCTGAAAATACTCTGTCAACTAATAAATGACGTATATTTTCTGTATAATCAAAACCAGCATGTACAACATCACGAAAACCAGTTCTAGCAATTGGACCAAATTTTTGTCTAATTGCACGATGAACAAGTGCCAATGCTTATTTATAAAAAAATTAATTATTATTAAACAATTAATTAATTTTTTTTTATAAATATAGTAATTAAAAAAAAATTCTAACCTTCTATTTCATTGATATTAAAATGTGTACGTTTACATAAATCATTAAAAAGTTTACGATTTTTTCTGATATAAACAATTTCCTTTGATGGATCGTTGAGCAAATTAATTGGTAAATATCGAGGCATGACTTTTTAAATTAATCTATACTTGTTAATTTAACTATAAAAATTATGAAAAATAATTTAAAGATTTCTAAATTAAAAAAAAAAAAAAAAAACAAAACAAAACAATATTGTTTGTTAATAAAATAAAAGAAAGGATTGCTATCTTCTGTTGATAAAAATGATTAATATCATTGCAGATTTATTTCAACAAAATATCACATTTATATTTTGAAATTAAAAATAAAATATAAATAAAATGATATAATTAATTTTATATTTTAATTAATCAATTATTAATAAAAAAAAATTATAATGATAATTAAAAGTTGTTATATTTGTTCGATGGTGTCGCTTCAACCTTGAGTTTTGTATGTTGACATTCAATAGGGAGCGAGGCCAACACTTACAATCTTATTGTCATTATTTTCCTCGAGACTATACGATAAACGCGTCTTAAAATTATTTATTTATAATAAAAATAAAAAAATTAATATTTATAAAATCAACATGTTGAATAAATACATTATCATTAAAACATATATTACATTTTTATCAATATCAACAAGTGTAGATTGGCTTGTTTGATATCTGTATCAAAAAAAGTTTGATTTATATTTTAAAAAAATTATTAAAAAGTAAAAATTAAATTAATTATTTATTTAATTATCAAACTAGAATTAAAAAAAAATATATATTTATATACGATATGGCAAGTTCTGAAGATTCAAAAGATAAACCTGATAATACGGATGAAGATCTAAAGATCTTTGAAACATTGTGTATATCATCACCAGATAAGGTTCATTTTATCATTCATTAATTGCACTTAATTACTTTTTTTTCTTCAATTTGTAAATCACTTTTTTTTTATACAAAAATAAATCAAAACAAACAAAAAATACTCAATGATATTTATGTTTGTTGTTTAATTCAAAAACTATTATTTATCATTTATAAATGTTTTTTTTGTTTTTTTTTGGTAAAAAAATATTTATTATTTTATAAAAAAAAATATAATTTTTCTTTGTTATAATTATTTGATATATTTAGTTATTTTTTAAGAGGGAATATTGACCTGATAGAGACCAGGGTTGCCATAGAGCTTTATCGATTTTTCACCTGCAAGTATTTAAGCAAGTGTATATAACCATCGGTAAAAAAAAATATAAAAAAAATATAATATTAATATATATAATCAAAAGACTATATAGAAAATAAATAAACAATAAAAAAATTTATATAAAATCATGATAAATTTATTTATAAAAAATTTTCTTTAAATAAATTTTTGATATTTAGAAAATTACGTGATTATTATAAACTTTTGGTTCAAGTTGATATAATATTTGTTGTACTATATGTATATGACCTCGTATCAAGTACCGATTATTTCATCACGAAATGCCCTATCACGAATCATGCTATAACTGATTTAAAATTTTTTTTTTATTTTTTTATATATATACCTATGTATCGTCAAGAATGGGTTACTTATTCTGCGCCTGTGTCATCTTTTTATTGTTGCAATTTTTTTTTTGATAAACAATAGACCAGTCTCAATGATGCACCACACAATATATTACTCAATAATATAAAATTAAAATATTTATATATAAACAATAAATAAGATAATAGATCTTTTTAATTAAAAATAATTTAAATTATTTATTTGTAAAATAATTAAAATTTTCTGATAAGATTATTTTGTTTTTTTTATTTTAATAATATACCTATCATGTGATTTGTAAATTTTTAATATAAAAAAACTAGGTCATATTGATTCAACAATTATTATTTAAAATTTTATATATTTCAAGTTTGAAACAGAAGATATGTCACACGATGTCACGACAAGTTTAAAGAGTGAATTGGCTGCATTGGAGTACAAACGAGATCGTCTTACAAATGAGGTGAGTCACCTTGAATTGTATAATAAATTTTTTTTTTTTAATTTTTTCATTCATTACAAATAATAATAATAATATATATATATATATATTATATATATATATTATTATATATATATATTATATATATATATTATTATTATATTATATATATATATTATTTTTAGATTCAAGAAATGAAAAGTACAATGAGATCAAAAGAACAAAGAATTTTGGAGCTTCAAGTTGAATCTGATCAATTGAGAGAACAATCTGCTCGACAAAATTCAATTATTTGTAGTTTAAAAAAAAGAATTCAAGTAAAAAAAATGTTTAATTACTTATATATATTTATAATTTATTTAAAAGAAAAAAAAAAAAAAAAATTAATAAATATATTATAAATTAGGATTTAGAAGAACGTGAAAGAAATCTTCATGCATTACATGGACGTAATGAAATAACACTACAAAGTTTACAACGTGATATAAAATATCATGAAGATAAACAACGTGATTATGAAAAAAAAATATGTCAACTTGAGCATAATTTAAGTGAAGAAATTGATTTAAAAGAACGTACACGTTTAAATTATCAAGATTTAGTTCGACGTCTTGCTCATTCATTAAATAGTGAATTTTGTGATAATACAAATCATAATCCAGAAATAGTTATACATAAAGCAGAAGAACTTGTACAAGAAGTCAATCGTTTACGTAATAAAAGTACAAATATTGAAACACATTTGACAACTATTGAAATTGAATCAAAAAATAATCGTGATGCATTGGAACGTGTTAATATTGATAAAGATCAATTACAACGACAAATAAGTGCACAAAATATTGAACTAGATCGTATTCGTCAAGTAAATATAATTATAAATTTTATCTAATTTAATTAATTATTGTTATTATATTATTATTGGTTTTTTTTTTTTTAATTTTAACAGGACAAAGAATGTCTTGATATGCAATATCGAGCTGCTGAAAGAGAAATAAATGAATTACGTGATAAATTAGTTAATACAAATCGTAATTTATCAACTACAAATTCAAATATAACAAATTTAGAAGTTATTAATTGTCAATTAAGAGGTAATAATATAAAATTAAAATATTATAATAATTATATAAAATAATGATGTATATATTTATTTATAACAGATGAATTAAAAAATCGTGATGAAAAAAATCAAAAAATTCAAAATGAATTACGTCATTTTTTAGAATCATTAGCTGTTTTATTAAGTGCACCAAATAGATTTATTGAAACACATGAAAATTCAATAAAAGATAGAATACGTGAAATAATAGCTGAAAATAAAGATCAAAATATAAAATTACAAAATTTAAAAGAAAAATTAAATTCATCAAATGAATCAATTAATCGACAAACAGAATTAGTTGAAACAAGTATTATTAAAATAAGAAATTTAGAAGATGATAAATCATGTTTAGAAGCTAAAATTCATAAATTTGAAACAGAATTAACAAATTGTGAACTTACAAAAGAATCACTAAGACGTGATAAACAAACTGTAATTAATTTTTTTATATATTAACAAATATAATTTATATAAATTTTTTTTGATATGATAAATATATATATTTTTTCTAGTTTACAATATTTTTAGAGAGACTTGGTAAAGCAATGCAAATGGATGAAATATCACAAGAAATTGGCCTTGACCTGCAGACCGAGGCCCTGTTGGTGCGTGCTGAACAACTAGCAAGACTTGAAACCGACAAACTTGTTGACAAGGTAATATTCATCTACACAATAATATAAATAACCAAAAAAAAAAAAAAAAAAAAAAAAACAATAACAATGACAATCTATATACTTTGAGGATAAAAAAAAAAAAAAAAAGTGATAGTTGTGGAATCAAAATTCAAAACGTAGTAACCTTGCTGTTAATTTTTTTTAAATTTATTTTTTTGTTGTCTTGTTTTTAAGTATATTATTTTATTTTATTTTTTTCCCATATTTATGTGTAAATTCACAGCTCGTCTTCAACTATACAACATTCCCCAGGATACAACGTGAACGATCATTTGAACTTCCTTGTCTAAAAGAAGTAAGCCCGTAGGCTTCATCATATTGACATGAAAAAAAATAATAAAATTTAGATTGTTTTAATGTCCTTGAGTGGAGTTTTAAATTTAAAAATATATATAATTTAACAATTTGCATATTATATTGTTTAAAAAAAATTATTTACAATTTATTATTGATCATATAAAAACTTCACTCAAGTACAAGTATATATAAGTATATTGCATTCACTGTATTATTCCCAATTAGATATATTTAGCTTGCAGTTTAGATAATTTAGATAATTATTATTTTATAATGATGATAAAATAATTTGATAATAATATTTTAATGCAAAAAGACTTCAGTGGTTTATCA